>UNPE01000574.1:0-37001 GCA_900536245.1 Epinephelus coioides | reverse complement strand
TCAAATTATTTTAATCTTAATAGCCTAAAGCTCTGTTTTATACAACAGAAATTAAACATTTTTCAAATCAGATATAGTCATTCAAATGATCAAAAAGCCACAAAAAAAAACAAAACGTGACAAAAATGATTCTTTCAGCTGGCGCATGCTCCTTCGTGGCTCCACCATATGTGTACCACTTGGTCCAATCCATTTAACATTAGAGTCTGAACATATATAAGGTCTTCATCTTACAGCGTCTTAACCTTTTAACACCAGGGAGCCTCTTACTCCTGTCATGCAGACAGTGAAGAACTCTGAGGCCTTTCAAATTACCAATCCATGACCATGGATACATTCATACAATTTAATGAAGATCCTTGAAGATCCACATATTTATCTGAACCCAACAGCGACAAAAAAGTAGTAGTAGGATTTCAGAAACAGGCTAAATGACATGTAGTGGGGAGTAGTCTCTTGTACAGTAGGTGGTGGTATGCACCTGGAAGTTGTTTGTGATCCGCCAGTAAATGAGAGAAGAAGAGCCGTGTTTACAGAGAGTGTTCTTCGAGTACGTGGTACGCAACAGGCATTGCTGAACACATAACAGTTTTAACAGATGTATCTACAAGGACTTGGTTGTACTTTCGATGTCATGGCGGATAAAGAAGGAGCACCATCTAAAAGAAAAAGAACAGAAGAAGGCTAAATGGGACAGTGATAGGGCTTGAGCCCAAACGCGTGTAAACCTTGGTCGGGCATTCACCAAGTGGAGAGAGCTGAGAGATTTTAATGGTTTTAAAACTGATCCCAAGTTGTCCCTTTCCTAATGAACAGGTATGTAATTTTTGTTTTTATTTAGAGAATATATTGCAACTTGTTAGACGTTGTTTCACTTCAATATATGACGGCATGGAAGTTATAAGCAAGCTAAATGTAACGTTAGCTGATGTGAACCGCTTTTGTCTAGTAACGTTACAACAAACGCCACAAAATTATCTGTGACTGTGACCATGAACACAAATATACAGCAGGCAGTTGTCCTCAGTTATAAGAAATTCAGAGCTACACCAGAACATTTATGATTTTCCCCTCGCTCTCCAAAATAAATGCATGTGGTAATTGCCAGTTGCAGTCGAGATTTTACACCAGGCTGTGGGTGTCATGCCGCTTCGACCAAAGGGGGGCACTATCAACGAAAATGTAAAGTCCTGCACAGCTGCTTTAATACCTGCAAAACTAATGACATTCCCATCAGCTTCAGCTGTTTATGACTAAGATGGTATATGTGCTTAATATCAACATGCTAGCATCTTCACTGTAAGCATCTTATGATGCTGATTTGGCCTGGAGACTTAGTCTTGATTCTATAATGTGCAGCTCTGGTGATGGTCTGCAAAGTTGTTAATTTAACTGGACATTTAAATACAATTTGATCATACAGTGTCAAAAATAATCAAATCTAATCTAATACAAGCATGTTGATGATAGTTTTTGATACCAATATTGAATCCTTACAGAAACTGCAAGACAAGTCAATAGTTTTCCAAGTATGAAAACTTTTTTTTACTTGTTGAGTCATCCATCTCCACTCAGAGCCAAAAACAACAGAGGATAGTTTAAATAATGAATGAAGCGATGAACTCTTAATGAGTTTCACAGGAGTTTATTTGCCTGAAGAGAATAGTGATGATCGGCTCATTAGCATCACTGCTCTGTTTGGAGTCTAAATCCACATGGAGAAAAACAAACCATGTCTGCAGAGTGTCACCATCATATTCCCCCAAGACGCCTCAGTGTTAGCTGCCGCTATGTGAACAGACCAGACAACAACAGTGCAAACTTTGCAAAACAAACTCACATAGACACTCACATAGACAAATGATCCTGTGAAGTTGTGAAAAGTTCTTCAAAGCAGCACTTAAGGCGAAGTGACTTTTACTTTCAGGTCTAAATGGGTGGTTTAGATAATATGGCCAAACTGTCAGCTTTATTGTTTATGTCCTGTTAAACAGTATTTGAACTCAATTTGTATCCTCAACCTAACGATTAATGAACACCAGTTGACAAACAAGTTGACCTTTGACCCTTTGTATGGAAAATGTCATCACTCAGCCATTTTATCCAATTAGTCATTTGTGTGAAATTTGTCGTGATTAGTGTATGAATTCTTGAGTTATGGCCTCTAATCAGTTAATCACTGAATTCAAGTGGATATCACAGGTACACCGGGTGGAGCCCGAAGTGGAGCCCTGTCATAACATAACATTGACCCCGCCACACTGATCCTGACTCGTTAAAGGTTAGTCGCCGCAGCCCACCTACTTCTTTATCATTACATCATAATTGGAAACTGAACGTCCAGTTCACCTGCTATCCTCTTGACTAAAAGTCTTAAAGTTCCAGAGGGTTACCAACTGATCACTCACTATTTTACCTAGAATTAGTCTTAATTTTGAAGGGAAGGGAATTGGCAGTAACACCAGAGGCGCCAAGCACCAGCTACTGGTCGACAGAGCAATCGCCCGAGACTTCAAGAGCAGGGAGACCAACCTGTGTACCACCTGGATTGACTACAAGAAAGCCTATGACTCAATGCTACACACATGGGTACTGGAATGCATTCCAGGGGAGGTATTACTAGCACAATGTACGTAAATTTACTTTGAGTCTGTTCAAAGAGGACCTTTTAATCTTACTATATAATGACGAAAACTCTGTCTGTGGTGTGTCTCTGTTCCACGTTTTTCTCCTGACTGACTTGGTCAATCCATGTGAAATTTGGCACAGTGGTAGAGGGTCATGGGAGGATGCCAATGAAGCAATGTTACATCCAATTGGCAAAGGGGGGGCGCTTTATAGCAACCGATTGAAATTGCAAACTTTGAATGGGCATATCTCATGCCCCGTATGTTGTAGAGACATGAAACTTTGCCCAGAGATGCCTCTCCTCATGAGGAACAAATTTGCCTCAAGAACCAATAACGCCTGGTATGTAGATTTTCCACTATTTTGAATTTTTTGAAAAAACACTTAAATCGATCTCTTCCTAGGAAGTTTGACCGATCTGCATGAAACTCAGTGAACATAATCTAGGGACCAAATATATAAGTTCCTCTTGGCAAAAGTTGGAAAACTTACTAAAACTGAGCTTCTATAGGCAATGAATATTGCGGAGGGCGTGGCTCATCACATAAAGGTGTATAACATCTCAAGGGTTTCCACCGATCACCATGCAACCTTGTAGGCATATGACCACACATAATCTGAGGGGACCCCTCCATTATTGACCCGATCAAACACAATGGGGGGTGTTAGAGAGCTAATTCTTATCTAGGCCTAACTGCCATATCGATTTTTACTAAACTTAGAAGATATGTAGAACAGGACGCCTCAAGGTGGCTGGAGAAATTTAACTCAAATTGGCAAACTGGGTGGCGCTTATAACAACAGAAAATGCTTAAAAATGGCTAAAATGTGACCGATCGCTGTGGCTTCCCTCTGTGGCCGAATGTTGACTTGTTTTCTAATTTTTGGTATGACTAAGTCATGGTATGGTAGGCTGTACATAATCATGTAAACTGTCAGTGTGTCTTTCTGTCAGTCCCATGTTTTTCTACTCACTGACGTGGTCAATCTATGTGAAACTGCACATAGGCATTGAGGATTGGCATAGGTAGAAGGTGACAAAGCTACCAATGGTATGGACTAGCTTCTTATATAATGTTGGAGAGTGGGGGTACAAAGAGTTCGAACAGTAACATGAGTCCCCAGACCCTCCACCGATAATATATCTTTTTCAAGTTCTTTTAAAAACATAAACAGGCACCCACATACATTATTATTTGAAAGTCTGACCCCGAAGGTGTCTGCTTAGAAAATTTCTGGCCCTTTAGATGATGACCCCTGCTCTACAGCAAGGGTGTCCAAACTTTTTCCCTTGGAGAGTCAAAACTGACACTTGATGGTGTGGCCACGGTCCTAGAGAAAACATCTGTTGTAGTTACCTGTATTGTAAGGATGCAAAATACTACTTTTCCCTTAATTAAAAATTGGGCACATGATCTGTATTGTGCACCTCGTGAAATCTGAACCTGTGACCATAGGTGTAGGATTGGGTAGGGGACGGTAGGGACACGTCCCTACCACTATTCAGCCCCTTCTGTATTGTCCCTACCAGTATAAACACTGGCTGCTGGCGTCCGCTCAATATGGTACACAAAGGGTTAACAATCGTTGGTGTCCTACCATATGTCCCGACTCTAACCTCGTATTGCTCATCGATTGGCTCTACCGTTATTTTGGTAACGTGTGATTGGTCCTCCCCAGCGCCGCTCTCTCCACTGACTTTGTGGGTGCGCATCACTGTACAGTTCTAAGCATGTTTGTGGGGGAACGACACATACACACACGTCACTGTTAGCAGCGTCCACACCGGAGCAACGAGTGTGAACGCGCACCAGTGATCTGTGACTGTCTATGGTCCTGATATGTTGCACGCACAGCGTACATTTCAAATTCGCATTCTACAAACAAACACGTGCAGATTTCGCGGCTGAAAAAATGAAACGCCAGCAGGCCAAGCACCAACACAGTAGTTGATGAACTGGATGGAAGGAAGAAAACAGATGTGAGTTGGTTGGTTCAGCAAATAAGCTAAAAAAAATTGTATTTTCCTGCCAACACCTGTTGATGTTAGGCTAACTGAATGGCGTTCCTTGGCAACTCTTTGCTAGATAATGAGATGCTAACGAGCTAATACTAGCTGAGCTAAGTTTGGCAACTATTAGATCAATATTATATGCCAGAGAACATGAAATTCCACTTCACGTGCTCCATCAGCAATCACAGATGTCATGTAACTTAGTGATGACACAGTTCACATTAATGTTTGTAGTAAGATGACATGATAGAAACAGTCTGAATAAATAAAGTGTAAACACTATAATAATAGCTCCTTCAGTGACAGCCTTCAGCATCCATGGTGTGTGAGGGAGAGACTTAGGAGAATAGAGATCCACTGCTCCCAGTAAAAACACCAACACTGAGTCATATTTATGTAATAGATATTGGGTGTAAGTGCAACATTTTGCACACAGTTGTATTATAATGATTTTGGAGCATTTACATTTTTGTTGATTTATTTTATTTATGTTTAACATGATGAAGCTGACTAACCTGTGTTGACATTATGGCTGTTCTTTACCCTATACAGTGGTTAGCCCGGCGTCGTGGGCCCAGGCACACAAGAACTGGACAGCCAGGAATTGGAAGAAGATTTTGTGATCAGGTTGAGTCCAGTTTCCAGCTTTATCTTCCTCCTACTAATGTGAGGGTACGCAGAAGGCCAGGCGAAGCATTATCTCCAGCATGTACAGTACCTATTGTCAAGCATGGTGGGAGGCAGTATCATGGTTTGGGGATGCATGAGTGCTGCTCGCGTTGGTCATCTTCACTGTCTGTTGGGATTGGCACATTGAACTCTACCAAGTATTGTACCATTCTAGAAACCCACATGCTCCTTTCTGCGCCGTGCACTGTTCCGTCGAGGTAAAAACTGGATGTTTCAACAAGATAATGCCCCCTGCCACACATCCAAGGCCAGTAGAACTTAGCTGCAGGAGCACAGTATCCAGGTCTTTTATGAGTGGCCAGCTCAATCCCCAGACATGAGCCCCATTGAAAATCTGTGGTGGATTATCAAAAGGTTCTGTTTCAAACCAAAGAATTAGAATAAAGCGTAGGGGGGGTAATACTACTGGCCTGATGGCACCAGGTGTTTGGGTAGTAGCAGCAGCCACTGGAGATATACCATGGCAACAATAACTACTTCTGTTAAAATACATAATTACACCCTGTAGTCAGTACATATTATATCACTCTTATGCTACGTCCCAATTGCTCCCCCTTAGCACTAGCCCTTGAAACTATCACTCCCCTTGGTTGGGAAACAATAAAAACTTTCTGTAACTTCATCCTCATACTCTCTCCACAGTAGTCAGTATACGACCACCACTTGTAGACCCCAACTTTACGGAAATGTAAGACAAAAAAGCGTCCATTTGTATTCCAGCATACTTTCACTTTGATAAGCTCAAAACACACCCCTCCCCCTCTATCTCTCTTTCTCAATATGTGTAGTTAAAAAATAAAACTGACAATAAATGCACTTAATGGTTTTAATTTCACCAGTAATATAAATATAAAATAAATATAAATATAAATATTAAACAAATATATTTGTTTTAATCATGTCATTTACCAATGGAGAATAGTTTACTCAAACTAAATCAATAAAACTAGATCTAGAGCCAGCCGAGGTTTCCTCCATGTGGCAAGTAGTGACGAGAACTGTGATACTATTTATAATTATGTGGGAAATGTTCAAGAAAGGTAATGGATCTGATTGTTATGTGGTTTATAATAATGATTAATGCAGCAGTTCAGTCACACACAGCCAAGGAGTGAAAAGAGAAAGAAATCTGATTTGTATCACATCTTTTGTCTAACTGTTTTATTTGGTGGTGGTGCTTCTCTGTCCAGTAGTTACTAAAAGTTTATGATAATTGAATAACATTAGAGATAAGATTAGAGAATACATTAACCAGACCATTCTTGTATTTAGTGTAGATAACTAAATATGCATTATAAAGCAGTGATCAGTTTCGCATGATGTGAAATTGCATTAAACAATCATCAGCGTACAGGTCGCCGCCATGGAGCACTTTTATGTCCCTACCACTGTGGAAATCAAACCTACGCCTTGCCTTTGACTAACACATAATAGTGCTAAGAGTGTACAGACAGACTAGTGGCTCTGTGAGGCTGAACCTGGGCACTGTAGTGCTTCAAGGTAATGCTAATGTCAGCATGCTAGCCTGCTCACAATGGCAAGTTATCATCCTGATGCCATAATGATGACCAGGTATGCCATCTCAGTTCATTGTGTTAGTATTATGAATTCCCCCCACAGGCACAACGAACACAAGTAGTTTTCTACTGGTTTAATGAAGCCATCCAATCTCCATCACACCGTGAAAACTGTACACAATGACACAATTAGATATAATAAAATAAAGTAAATTAGTTGTCTCTTGTCTTGTCCGACAACTAACTTATAAAATTTGTAAATAGCCAAATAACCGCGAGGTCATCTGACAGTACATCAATCACCTCTTCATGTCAGGAAAGAAGAAGCGGAAGTACGTAAAAAAAAAGAAAGTGAAAGTACGTCTCCAAACAACGCAAGACCAGGCTTGTAGACCATGTACATAAGAATAATCAAATTAATCAAATTGTTATGGTTATGCTCTGTCAGCATTTTGATTTTGTGTTGGGTTGTCCTGTTTCCTTTTTTTCCCCCTCCCTTTTTCCCTGTTTCTCTCCCTGGCTGCAGATTATCCCGTCTCGACCGGTATAGTAACGGCTCTATCTCCTGTGACTCTCGTATGTTTTTTTGTCGCTCTTATGCGCTTCTCTGATTTTTGTATGCAGACTCCAGTGTGTCTCCTTTGCCGTGCCTGACTACGCTTCAGCGTTCCTGCTCTTCCAGTCGGCTTCACCAGCTACGCCAGCCCAACCACCGCTGCCTTCACCTGCCATCTTTTTTCCCCGTTTTTTTGGAACTCCGTTTTTTTCGCAATAAACTCTTTTAAAACTGTCTTCCGCCTCTGTCTCTGCATTTTGGGTCCAAAACACAAAACCGAACGTAACAGAATAATCTGGCCAACATGGACCCAGCTGAGACAGACCGATTTAGGCAGGCATTGTCTAGTCAAGGCACACTTGTCGGCCAACACGAACAAGCTATCAACGAAGTCATGAACTCAGTGCAGAACCTCACCTCCAGTGTGTCCCAGCTCGGCAGTCGTCTGGATCAAATCTTCTCTCAGATCTCCGGCCTGGCTTCCCTCGGGGAGGCGCAAGCATCTTCAGCGCCAGCAGCGATTCAACCGGCCCCTCCACCCAGCCTTGCCCGTGAACCTTTCATCCCCACTCCAGTCAGGTATGCAGGTGATTTAGGGACATGTAGCCAGTTTTTACATCAGTGCTCTCTAGTTTTTGACCAGCAATGTCAGACCTATGCTACGGATAAATCTAAGATAGCTTTCATCATGAGTTTGTTGTCTGGTCGCGCGTCCTCTTGGGCTTTAGCCGTCTCCTTCAATTCCCCTGCTATCACTCAGTCATATCATTCCTTTATTTCTGAGATGCGCAAAGTTTTTGATCACCCGGTTCAGGGAAGGGAAGCCGGGAATCGGCTACTTTCCCTCCGCCAGGGTTCAGCTCCCGTGTCCCAATATGCTATTGATTTCCGCATTCTGGCGGGTAGAGAGTGGGTGGGATGAGGCTGCGTTACAGAGCGTGTTCCTCAGGGGGTTAGCTGACAATGTTAAAGACGAATTGGCTGCGCGTGATGAGACCCATTCGCTAGATGAGCTAATCTCTTTAGCCATTCGCCTAGACAATCGTTTGAGGGAAAGATGCAGGGAGAGGGTAGGGAGACAGGGGTTTCCTCCTCCTGCTGCTGCTCCACTCAGCGCCCTCCGGGACACGGCTTCAGCTCCCGCTCCGGCTCCAGCTCCGCCTCCTGCTCCAGCTCCAGCTCTGTCTCCGGGTTTTTCCTCCACCCCCGGCATGGAGGAACCCATGCAGCTGGGCAGAATGAGACTAACTCAGGTCGAACGTGAACGCCGAATGAGACACAAGCTCTGTATCTACTGTGGCCAGCCCGGCCATTTTCTCGCCGCCTGCCCCCAGCTGCCAAAAGAGCAGGCTCATCAGCCACCGGGGGGGGCGCTGGTGAGCCGTACCACTACTTCCTCAACACCTCTCCGTCGACTACAGATACAAGGTATGCTCAGGAATCCACAGAACTCATTACCAGTGCAAGTTTTGATTGATAGTGGAGCTGATGACAATTTTATTGACTCTGAACTCTGTGCTCAAGCTAGTTTGCCCACAGAAAGCCTGCCAGAGCCTAAGGACATCCTGGCTTTAAACGGACAATTACTCGCTCGAGTCACACATCGCACCGCCCCCTTGTCCCTTCTACTGTCAGGTAACCACCGGGAGACTATCTCCTTATTTGTCATCCCCTCCCCCTCTTCACCAGTAGTCCTCGGACTCCCCTGGCTCAAATTACATAACCCACAAATTGACTGGTCCACCTCTTCCATTACCAATTGGAGCACCTTTTGTCACTCTCATTGTCTTCACTCAGCTATTCCCCCTAGTGTTCTCTCACCCTCAGTTTCTCCAGACCCCATAGATCTCTCCAATGTTCCTCCAGTGTACCATGACCTCAGAGAGGTTTTCAGCAAAGACAGAGCCCTCTCCCTGCCACCTCATAGGCCCTATGACTGTTCTATCGAGTTACTCCCTGGCTCGACGCTTCCATCCAAAAAACTGTATAACCTGGCTAAACCTGAGAAAGAATCAATGGAGCAATACATCTCAGACTCTTTGGCTGCCGGCCTCATTCGTCCATCTTCTTCCCCCGTGGGCGCGGGTTTTTTCTTTGTGGAAAAGAAAGACAAGACCCTGCGCCCGTGCATTGACTTCCGTGGCCTTAATGAGATTACAGTAAAAAATAAGTACCCTCTTCCTCTCATTGACTCCGCGTTTTGCCCCCTCCATCAATCCACGATCTTCTCCAAATTAGACCTTCGCAATGCCTTCCACCTCATTCGAATTAAAGAAGGAGATGAATGGAAGACGGCATTTAACACCCCACTCGGCCACTTTGAGTACTTAGTTATGCCCTTCGGTTTGACTAATGCCCCTGCCGTCTTCCAAACCCTCATAAACGACGTCCTAAGAGACATGCTCAACAGATTCGTGTTCGTTTATCTGGACGATATTTTGATTTTCTCGAGAAACTATGATGAGCATGTGCAGCATGTGAGGTTGGTGTTGCAGAGGCTGCTTGAGAACAGACTTTTTGTAAAAGCAGAAAAAATGCGAGTTCCATGCTACCTCAGTTGGTTTCCTGGGTTTTGTGGTGGAGGAGGGTCAGCTGAGGGTGGATCCTGCCAAGATTCAGGCAGTGACAGAGTGGCCAACCCCTTCCACCCGTAAACAACTGCAAAGGTTTTTGGGCTTTGCTAATTTCTATAGGAGGTTTATTCGTAACTACAGCCAAGTTGCCTCGCCACTGACTCAGCTAACCTCCCCCAAACTCCCATTCGTGTGGTCCCAGGCAGCCGAGGCTGCATTTCTACGGTTAAAGAGCTTGTTTACCTCTGCACCTGTGCTTTCTCACCCCGATCCAGCTCTTCAGTTTGTGGTGGAGGTCGACGCCTCTGACACTGGTGTAGGTGCGGTGCTCTCTCAACGTTCCCCCGTAGACCAAAAGATTCACCCCTGTGCCTACTTCTTCCGCCGACTCTCGAAAGCTGAGAGAAATTATGACGTGGGGAATAGGGAGCTCCTGGCCGTCGTCCTCGCCCTTCAGGAGTGGAGACACTGGCTGGAGGGGTCCACTCATCCGTTTGTCGTCTGGACGGACCATAAGAACCTCTCCTATCTACAGTCAGCTCGCCGGTTGAACTCTCGTCAGGCTCGGTGGGCCTTGTTCCTGGGCCGGTTCCGGTTCACCCTTTCCTATCGCCCCGGCTCCCGGAATGTCAAGCCCGACGCCCTGTCCCGTCAGTTCACTCCCCCAGTGGAAGACCCCCCTGAGGAAACCATCCTCCCTTCCTCCTGTGTGGTAGGGGCTGCCAGGTGGGAGATTGAGCGGGTGGTTCAAGAGGCCCAACAGGAGCAACCCCCTCCGGAGGGCTGCCCTCCCAACCGGATGTTCGTCCCTCCGTCAGCCCGGTCTCCTGTGCTCCAGTGGGGGCACGCTTCCAAGATCGCCTGTCATCCTGGGTTCCACCGGACTCTCTCCCTGCTCCAGCGGTACTTCTGGTGGCCTACCATCACTGCCGACACCAAGGAGTTCGTCTCCGCCTGCTCCGTCTGTGCCCGCAGTAAATCCTCCCATCAATCACCTGCTGGCCTTCTACGCCCTCTACCTGTTCCACATCGCCCCTGGTCTCACATTGCAGTGGACTTTGTTACGGGACTCCCGCCGTCAGAGGGTAACACTGTAATTTTGTCTATCGTTGATCGTTTTTCCAAGTCTGTGCATTTTGTCCCTCTACTAAAACTCCCATCTGCCCTAGAGACTGCCAACCTCCTAGTTCAGCATGTGTTCAGGCTACATGGCATTCTTCAGGATATCGTGTCCGACCGGGGTCCCCAGTTCGCCTCCCAGGTCTGGAGGGCCTTCTGTCAGGCGTTGGGGGCGTCGGCCAGCCTCTCTTCTGGATACCATCCTCAGACCAACGGCCAGACGGAGCGGGCGAATCAGGACCTAGAATCGGCTCTCCGGTGTGTCACGTCAAGGCATCCCGCCTCCTGGTCCACCCATCTCCCCTGGGTAGAATACGCCCACAACTCCCTGGTCAGCTCCGCCACAGGTTTGTCCCCCTTCATGGCTTCCGTGGGTTTTCAACCCCCCCTCTTCCCCGTTCAGGAGGCTGAAGTGGCTGTGCCGTCGGTCAGGGAACATCTCCGCCGTGCCCGCCGGGTTTGGCGCAAGGCCCGGGCGGCCCTCCTGCGCACGGCGGCTCGCAACCAACGCCTGGCGGATCGCCATCGTTCCCCAGCCCCCCAGTATCAGCCGGGTCAGAAAGTGTGGCTTTCCTCTCGTGACCTCCCCCTACAGACTGTGAGTAGGAAGCTGGCTCCGAGGTACATTGGCCCTTACGAGATTGAGAGAGTGATTAATCCCAATGTGGTGAGACTGAAATTGCCCCCTGCTTTACATGTTCATCCAGCGTTCCATGTGTCCCTGTTAAAGCCTGTGTCTTCCAGTGCTCTGTGCCCTCCGGCCGAACCCCCGCCGCCCCCCCGGCTCATTGACGACCACCCGGCCTACACTGTCCGGCGGCTGCTGGACGTCCGCAGGCGGGGGTCGGGGGTATCAGTACCTCGTGGACTGGGAGGGGTACGGTCCGGAGGAGCGTTCCTGGGTGTCCCGCTCCTTGATTTTGGACCCAGACCTCTTGAGGGATTTTTATCGGGACTTTCCTGACAAGCCCGGTAGGCCGCCAGGTGGCGTCCGTTGAGGGGGGGGTACTGTCATGGTTATGCTCTGTCAAGCATTTGGTTTTGTGTTTAGGTTGTCCTGTTTTCTTTTTCCCCCCCTCCCTTTTCCCTGTTTCTCTCCCTGGCAGCGTGTGTGCAGTGGTGGGTGTGGCTGGCTGGACTCCTGACGAGGCGCACCTGGTTCTCATCCAGTAATCACTCTCTCTATAAAGCCTGGTCCTCGACACTACTCCTGTGCCAGATTATCCCCGTCTCGACCGGTATAGTAACGGCTCTATCTCCTGTGACTCTCGTATGTTTTTGTCGCTCTTATGCGCTTCTCTGATTTTTGTATGCAGACTCCAGTGTGTCTCCTTTGCCGTGCCTGACTACGCTTCAGCGTTCCTGCTCTTCCAGTCGGCTTCACCAGCTACGCCAGCCAAACCACCGCTGCCTTCACCTGCCATCTTTTTCCCCGTTTTTTTGGAACTCCGTTTTTTTCGCAATAAACTCTTTAAACTGTTTTCCGCCTCTGTCTCTGCATTTTGGGTCCAAAACACAAAACCGAACGTAACAAGGAAGTGACAAATAAAATACTACTATTATAATCAAAAGACCAAACAGACAATCACGTTGAGATCTGGGAAACTCCTCCTCCTCCACTTCTCCTCTCCTCAGTGTCTTTATAAGCTTCAGTCTCTCTTCTCCTCACACTCCAACCCTGCTCACCTCTCAGCTGGACAGTAAGGGACGTTTACACCACACACTGACAACATGCTGGGGACCCTCTGCACTCTCATCACTGCTCTAACATGTAAGATATTCTTCTCAGTCCTTTTATAGCCCATATTTTCACACACAAACCTTTGACTCATGTATTTTTCTCTGTATGTTGACAGATGTTGATGCAGCCAAAGTGCTGACCCAGACACCTGCTGTCCACACAGTTTCTACAGGACAAGAGGCTGTTCTCAACTGCAACATTCAGAGAGATGAAAATAATATGTCAGCTGGTATAAACAGGTTCCTGGTGAAGCTCCTCAGTTTGTCCTGAGATTTTATCATTCTCACAGTTCACCAGACAGATATGGATCAGGATTCTCCTCAGACCGATTCAACTCTAAATCCTCATCAAACATAGATTACCAGTTCATCATAAAGAGGACAGAGACAGGAGACTCTGCTGTCTATTACTGTTTAACATGGGATGATTCAGCCAAGGAGACCGTATCACAGTGATTCACATCATGACAGAAACCTCAGTGAGAGACACACTATTGATTTTTTTGTATTCTGACCAAAATCAATGAATTTAATATATAAACATGTAACAAAACAAGAACAGACATAAAATCAATTCCTCTACAGAGACAAGGGTGTTTGGAGTGTTTTGGAATATAATGAGACTGATGAAGTGAAGAGACGTTGACAGTGAAAGTTGGTCTCAACAGGATGTTTCAGTTCCACTCCCCTCATTAGTGAGAGTCAGGAGGTTTTTGTACAGCCATGTGTACAAACTGAATCACTGTGGTATTCGGACAAGGCACCAAGCTGATTGTGACAAGTAAGTACTTTTTAACTCATCATAAAACAGGACAGATTTTATGTTTCTGATACATGTCAAGAGAAAATCATCCATTTAATATGTTGCTCATTGTTTAGAATATTCAGCAGTTTTTGTGAATGATATATTGACTTTTTTCCTTTACATCTCCTTTGATACCAGACTGTGTGTTTGACAGCAAAGGAAAGATCTGCAAATGATCACAATATTTTAAATATTTTCTACAAATATTATAAAGTTTTTAAATAGTTAAGGAATTATTTTACAGATGGGCAACATTAACAAGATTGTGTGTATTTATTTTTACAACTTACTACAAGTTCTGATATCAGGGAAAAAATCCCAATGTTAACAAAATCTGTCAAGAGTATTTTATTCTCACGTCAGTAATAATTCCTGTGCTTGTAATGATTATTTACTAAACTTAATAGGTTTAGCGATAATTTTGAATTTACTTGAATATCATTGTGGCTGTTTGAAATTATAATTATTTGTATTTCATGGTAGACATCATGAAAGAAAAATTAAAACTGATTTACTGTCATTTTGTAATGTAAAAAGTGACTGAAATGATTATATTGAACTTCAAATACCATTTTGAAAGGCAGACTTTATGAATTTTATTCTAAGATGAAAATTATACTGAACTAATGAGAACATTTCTGATTTATGTGTTGTGTTTTAAAAAACTGAACACTTAATATTTCAGTTGATGATTTCTATATGTTTTAAATTGCTTTATTTCTTCAGTGTATTTGTTATATTGTCAACAGAACTAATAATGAATCTGTTACTGTCAATGCTTTGTATTAATGATTTGACTCCTGGTTATCTGATGAATGTCCTTTGTGTATCTTCAGGCTCCAGCCTCCCTCTTCCTGTCCTGACAGTCTTCCCTCCGTCCAGTGCTGAGCTCCAGTCCAACAAAGCCTCTCTGGTCTGTCTGTCCAGTCAGTCTGTGCCTTTTGCAGATGTGAGCTGGTTGCTTGGTGGGAGTCCAGTGAGCAGTGGGATCTCTACCAGCACCGCTGTTCAGCAAGCAGACCAGACCTTCCAAATCAGCAGCTATCTGGCCGTCCAGACGTCAGACTGGAACATGGATAAGGTTTACACATGTAAAGTGTCTTTGGGCTCCCAGACTGCAGAGAAAAACATCAACAAGTCACACTGTCCCACTGAAGAACAGTAGAGGAGCAGAATGAGCATTTAACATCTGCTTCTTTACTCTTTGTGCTGTTTGCTCATTACAAGGTTTACATGTTAGAAAAGATGTGTCTGCATGCTTGTAATAAATGTTGTGACAGTTAGGTGGAGGTGTTGTATCAGCTTTGCAAATGCTGCGTTTTTCAACAATCATTCAATAAAAGAAGAAAAAAAACTGTTGAAAAAGTTTGTGTTTATTTGTACTCATGAAAACATCATTTAAAATGATAATGTGCTACAAAATGTGTAACCTTCATGAGATTTGATTTTTCTCCTGATGCTCATCTCACTGATAATTCAGACACAAAGATAACAGACATATTTCTTTCTTGAATATTTATGTTACATTTCATAAAGCAACATTTTTATTCGGTGTTAATTCACAATAAAAGCTCAACAGAGAGATTAATGTGACTTTGCCTGGTTTTAGTTGCTTGCAGTCGTTAAGACAATCAGATAAAATGAGCAAATGAAACTGAGTTTTCATCCTCCATCAGTGAAGCATCACCTCTCTACTCCTCCCTCTGGTCCTTCCCAGGATGCACCTGCAGGCCTCCTCTCCTTATTTATAGCTCCATGTAAATGAAGAGGTCAAGTGTCAGCTCTCTGTAAAATCAGAGGGAACTGTCTCTGACTGGAAACACACTGATAGTTTCATGATGAACATGTTGTTGATAAAATACAGTTGAGCTCTTAGGTGTGTTAATTACAGTATGTACATGTGTGCAGAGACAAAGTTTCTATCTTGCAGAAGATGTCTGCTGTTGACTCATGAAAAACTTGTAAGCAAAATGATTGACAAATGATAAAACTCTCATGCATGAATTCCATCTATTAGGAAGTGAAAGTAGTCAGAAATCCATATATACTGTGGGCTTCTTTACATCATGACATCATTGTATTTTGTCAATGAAAGTTTTCAGCTAAATTGACAATAATGAATAAAGTAAAGACATTTCCCTCCACAGAGGATCTGAGGTCAACAAATGTGAGAAAGCATGCAGACTGAAGCAAAGCTCCTCCTCCTGTCAGTCACTCTCAGTTTCAGTGTGCTATTAAATTGCTCCTCCAGCACCTCCTCTCCTCATCCTCCAAAGCCTCTGATCTGTCAGCAGTAAGCTGACTTTCCAAGTTACAAGGCCATTCTCAGCACACACTGACAACATGCTGGGGACCCTCTGCACTCTCATCACTGCTCTAACATGTAAGGAGGCTGACTTACTGCAGCTTTGACCTCATGTTGGATTCATCAGTCTGTGTGTTTCTCTTGACTCCATGTCATCTTGTTGTTTCCAGGTGTGAGTGGTGTGACGGTGGTGACACAGAAGCCTCCTGTTGTGACGCTGAGGAAAGGAGAGACAGCCACCATGGACTGTAACCTGGGGACTGTTACTGAATGCTAGTGCTCGCTGGTATAAACAGATTCCAGGAGGAGTTCCTCAGTATGTGCTGAGGTTTTATCACAGCATAGCTCCCCAACCTATGGCTCTGGTTTCTCCTCTCCCAAATTCACATCTACTCATCAGTCAACATCAGATTATCGTTTGATCATCAACAATGTGGAGGAGGGAGACTCAGCAGTCTATTACTGTAAAACATGGGACAGACTCTGCTAAAGAGTACGTATCACAGTGATTTACACTGTGACAAAAACCTCCTCACTAACTACTTCTGCTTTTTGACCTGCTGATACATCTTGACTGGCAGTGAAGCCATCAGTCAATGCTTCTTGTAACTTCCCCACATAGATATTAAAATTATGTTTCAAACTTCTAAACCCTTTTATTTTACTCACATAAATCTTCAGATCTTTCCTAATGATAGTCATATACAGTATGTCATGTGTACATGCTGACACAAAACAGACAACATGCTCACTCGACATGTTATAGAAAGTTTGCGGCAGATTCTCATTTGCTGATCTCAGTTCAGATTAATGTCATAAATCTTTCTAGATATAAATCCTCTGGTTCACAGGTAGTAATGATGGTTACACAAACACTTTTTGCATTTAATAGTTATCAAATCCAACCATTCTGGGATATTGTAGGTCCAGAAAGACAAAAGCATTATCTACACTGAGTGCATTCTCTGTTGCTGACTGTACAGTTTGCAAGAGTTGGTTTAAGCTCAGTTCACACTACACAACTTGTCTTGTAATTGGGAGTCTTGAAGATATTGTGGTTTCACACTACATGACTGAGCAGCACCAAAGGGGTCACGCAGTATAAGATCTATCACCAGGAGGAATCCCTAAGGAATAGGCTCATGTCTTGTGATGTGTGTGTCAACTCGTGGTGCTTACAAATATCATAGGTAATTAATAACTTACAGAAACATTACAGATTATTATACATTGTATACAATAGTCCACCTTCTCTGTCTCTCTCTGTTACTCTTTCCAAAGATACTCTATAACAAAAGATACCACATTGCAAGCTCTGCCAGTGGTATGAATCTGAAGTGTAGTGAATGTCGTGTGGATGGATAAAAGCAGATTCAAAACATTACAACACAAAATGCAGTCCAAACTTTATGTTTGTTCCTTATTTTGCTGCTCGTTTTATCTACTAGCTCAATGTCTGATATCAACCCAGTGAGAGATCAGTCAGTCAGTTGATGCCAGATCTTGCCAGAGTGTGTTGCTAAAGGAGAGACATGTCTCGATCAAAGTCAATTTTCTCCTCATCAGTCAGTCTGAAAAATACCATTTTAGTGTCAGTATGCTTAGAAGGGGCGGGGCTTGTGAAAAATGGGTCCAGTACTTACTTCAGTGACTATGAGGTGAAAGAATTGGGCAGTAATCTGTACTCATGTTCACTTTTCCCATTGGAGTGAACAGACTCAGGACTGCTGCTCGTCTCCTAAAGGGGCAGAGCAGTGGTGAAACCCACGTGACACAGATACAGAGGGGAAAAAGCACCACAGGGCTCAGATCTTGTCTCTGTTCTCAACCTGTGTCTTGGGCTCTCATCAGCTGTAGCTCGTCGACAGAGTCCCTGACAGGTCCAGATGTTTAGCATGCTGAATATCAGGAGTGTGTCTGCATTGCATTGGTGACTTCTCACCTCACACTTTTGAACAGTTAGTGTTAGAGCACCAATTTTGTGAGTGTGGAGCCATCACTGATTTGCATCTTATCTGGGGCCTCTGGTGGGAAGATCCAAAAAATATCTTAAATGATTTTAAATTAGTGGCAAATCAGGGCTGAAGTCATGTAGTGTTACCTAGGCATAACGTAACATGGTTCAAGATCTTCCTTAAAGCTGAGGATGACATCGTTGAAGCTGTGAGGATGCTTTCAGATCATTAAAGAGTAACGGAGGAACAACAGAAACGCTTGACGAGGTTTGTGTGTGCTTCCTATTACTCAAAAGGAATCACAATAAGAAACATTCCAGAGCTGAGATGGCACATTTTGACCAGTATAAGGCAGAGAGTAACGAGCTACCACCTACAGAGGATGTGCTGAAGCAGCTTATTGATGGGGGAGCTACATGTGCAAGCTGGAGTTTGGGGCCAGGCAAGCATTCCTCTGCAAAATGGCTACTACATGGATGATAAAGGCCAGTTGAGACCCACTACCACTGATGTACTACCAGCTCCTCAGGACCATCATTGAAATGGTGAGATGCCACTGCAAAGGAGATTGTTCAACACTAAGATGTTCCTGTAGGTCAAGAGACTGATGATGCACTGACCTTTGTTTTTGCAGTAAACAGTGTGTGTGATATGATGTTTAATCATGTTTACTGCATTTAATTACAACCTGAGAAGTCACATTTAACATTAAACTAAAGCTAAGAAGGAGTATTTATTTGGTGTGATCAGTCCTTTATGGAAAAATACTACAAGACACTATTAATGTGTTAATAATGTGATACCACAGCTGGATTTCATATTTTAAGAACATAAACAGACTTCTAAAATCAATATGAAGACGTGTTTAACAACAGAAGTGATGAAAAAGTTTATGATGTAGATCCCATACATGCTGTAGTTGATTCATGAATTAAAGAAAAAAAAAAGTTGAGAAACTCCTCCTCCTCCACTTCTCCTCTCCTCAGTGTCTTTATAAGCTTCAGTCTCTCTTCCCCTCACACTCCAACCCTGCTCACCTCTCAGCTGGACAGTAAGGGACGTTTACACCACACACTGACAACATGCTGGGGACCCTCTGCACTCTCATCACTGCTCTAACATGTAAGGAGGCTGACTTACTGCAGCTTTGACCTCATGTTGGATTCATCAGTCTGTGTGTTTCTCTTGACTCCATGTCATCTTGTTGTTTCCAGGTGTGAGTGGTGTGACGGTGGTGACACAGAAGCCTCCTGTTGTGACGCTGAGGAAAGGAGATGCAGCCAACTAAAAGTGTAACGCTCCTTTAGATGGTGCTCGCTGGTATAAACAGATTCCAGGAGGAGTCCCTCAGTTTGTCCTGGTGTTTGATCGTAGTTGGAGCTCTCCAAGCTATGGCTCTGGTTTCTCCTCTCCCAAGTTCACATCTACTAGTCAGTCAACATCAGATTATTATTGGGTTTGAAAGATGCTGCGCTTTAGCCAATCACAATGGAGGGGGCGGGGCCGAGGCGTGCAGGTGTCCCCAGGAAATGTGTACCTACAGAAACAGCAAGCTCCGTGTCCGTAGACTGCTCCACCTAAAATGCCGTCTAGTCAATGTGAAAAAAATATTTTTTCCAGCGGATGTCTTAGTTACAACATGATTGAGCTAACTGGAGTAATTTCATGTCATATCCGACAACAGGAGGCCTTTAACAGATGACGTGTGGATGGATAAAAGCAGATTCAAAACATTACAACACAAAATGCAGTCCAAACTTTATATTTGTTCCTTATTTTGCTGCTCGTTTTATCTACTAGCTCAATGTCTGATATCAACCCAGTGAGAGATCAGTCAGTCAGTTGATGCCAGATCTTGCCAGAGTGTGTTGCTAAAGGAGAGACATATCTCGATCAAAGTCAATTTTCTCCTCATCAGTCAGTCTGAAAAATACCATTTTAGTGTCAGTATGCTTAGAAGGGGCGGGGCTTGTGAAAAATGGGTCCAGTACTTACTTCAGTGACTATGAGGTGAAAGAATTGGGCGTAATCTGTACTCATGTTCACTTTTCCCATTGGAGTGAACAGACTCAGGACTGCTGCTCGTCTCCTAAAGGGGCAGAGCAGTGGTGAAACCCACGTGACACAGATACAGAGGGGAAAAAGCACCACAGGGCTCAGATCTTGTCTCTGTTCTCAACCTGAAATGGTGAGATGCCACTGCAAAGGAGATTGTTCAACACTAAGATGTTCCTGTAGGTCAAGAGACTGATGATGCACTGACCTTTGTTTTTGCAGTAAACAGTGTGTGTGATATGATGTTTAATCATGTTCACTGCATTTAATTACAACCTGAGAAGTCACATTTAACATTAAACTAAAGCTAAGAAGGAGTATTTATTTGGTGTGATCAGTCCTTTATGGAAAAATACTACAAGACACTATTAATGTGTTAATAATGTGATACCACAGCTGGATTTCATATTTTAAGAACATAAACAGACTTCTAAAATCAATATGAAGACGTGTTTAACAGAAGTGATGAAAAAGTTCATGATGTAGATCCCATACATGCTGTAGCTGATTCATGAAGTTAAAAAAAAAAAAAGTTGAGAAACTCCTCCTCCTCCACTTCTCCTCTCCTCAGTGTCTTTATAAGCTTCAGTCTCTCTTCCCCTCACACTCCAACCCTGCTCACCTCTCAGCTGGACAGTAAGGGACGTTTACACCACACACTGACAACATGCTGGGGACCCTCTGCACTCTCATCACTGCTCTAACATGTAAGGAGGCTGACTTACTGCAGCTTTGACCTCATGTTGGATTCATCAGTCTGTGTGTTTCTCTTGACTCCATGTCATCTTGTTGTTTCCAGGTGTGAGTGGTGTGACGGTGGTGACACAGAAGCCTCCTGTTGTGACGCTGAGGAAAGGAGATGCAGCCAACTAAAAGTGTAACGCTCCTTTAGATGGTGCTCGCTGGTATAAACAGATTCCAGGAGGAGTCCCTCAGTTTGTCCTGGTGTTTGATCGTAGTTGGAGCTCTCCAAGCTATGGCTCTGGTTTCTCCTCTCCCAAGTTCACATCTACTAGTCAGTCAACATCAGATTATTATTGGGTTTGAAAGATGCTGCGCTTTAGCCAATCACAATGGAGGGGGCGGGGCCGAGGCGTGCAGGTGTCCCCAGGAAATGTGTACCTACAGAAACAGCAAGCTCCGTGTCCGTAGACCGCTCCACCTAAAATGCCGTCTAGTCAATGTGAAAAAAATATTTTTTCCAGCGGATGTCTTAGTTACAACATGATTGAGCTAACTGGAGTAATTTCATGTCATATCCGACAACAGGAGGCCTTTAACAGATGACGTCCTGATGTTAGCTTTGCTGCTGCTGTTAGACTGTTAGCTGTCCCTGTCAGCTGCAGCCACTGATGCTTTCTAGATATCGTGATTTCCCAAAACTGAATAAATACCACACATAGCAACACAAAACTGCTTTGCTAACTCAGTCATGTTGTAACTAAGATATCCGCTGGAAAAATATTTTTTCACAGACCGTTTATTGAGTTACTGAGTACAGACACTGCTAACGGGGCTAACAGCTAATGGTTAGCCCAGCTAATCTACAATAACCATGTTATTAATTACAAAACGTGCACACAGAAATAGTAATGTTTGTTCAGTCATTGTGTTTATAGACTTTACAAGCATCAGATTAGTCTAAACAGTGAAATGAAAAATGTGAGATATACATATGTATATATATATAAATATATATATATGTATATATATCTATAGCTAAACTCTGCTGGTTTTCTACCTGAAAGTGTTTGTAAACAACAAGGCGATTCCCTGGGGGCACCGCCGGAAGTGAAGGGGTTGAGCGATCCCCGAGGCCCCTACACTTCCGTTAGTCGAAATCCCGATGGATTTCCAGATTACATACACTGTGGTCAGAGGCCGGTTCTACGCAGGGGCAAGAGGGGGGCAATGCCCCCTTAAACAAATGTCTTGCCCCCTCAAATCAAATCCGCCGAAAAAGGCGCAAAACAGAGAAGTTTTCTCATCTGTCTCCACTCCACTCCGTGCTGTGTGCCGGCTGTGTGTGACTGTCTGCAGTCAGCAGAGACCCTCCCCACAGTAAACACCCAATCACTATTTAGTATGCAAATGAGCCAAGATGCATCAGCGTCAGGTTTCTCAGTCTCAGTGAGTCAGAATGCAGCAGTAACGTGAAGCTCTGTTAAACTAGTCATAGCATTTCGTGTCGTGAGATACTTAATATATAGTTAACAACAAAAAACTAAAGTAAATATAGCAGTGTGAGCATAGAGTGTGAGCCTGTCAGGGCAAACGTTTCTTCAATCACACAAGCACAGCGAGAGATAAGTGCCTGCTGCATGTCACATACTGAGGACAAATGCCCTGTGTGTGCCAGACCCCTACATAAAGCCCCGCCCAGCCTGTAGTTCTGCACGCTGTTTTTTGATAATCACAGCGATTTTTACAAAGCTTTTATTAACTTTTCACTCTTGCAGCTTTCAGCAGCTCAAAGGAGAGTGGAGTGAAGAGAAATCTGTTAAGTTGCTAACAAAACAAAACAAAAAAATGACAAAAAAAAACAAAACAAAAAAATATAAAATGTTCTGCTCTAGCCTATATCTGTTGTGTTTGTTAGTTTTGTTAGTTTGAGAAGTTTTTTTTATAAGACTAGCTTTGGTAAATACTAGCTATAGTGAGGTTATTGTAATTATTAGGTTCAAATTTATTTCATATGTCTAGATGCCTAATGGCCATCCAATAAGATAAATGATAAGATGTTAGTTGTGTCTGGATGAAGGATATATATTTTTTTTCTGATTTTTTTTTTGTTTTTGTTAATTTTATTTTTCAGTTTTCCTCCCTGAGGGACTGCCACTTTATTGGCACTCACACAGCGTCCCCACATCCTGCGAGTGAGTGAGTGTGAGTGAGTGAGTGAGTGACCTTTATTTGTCAGCTCTACCTATGGCAAAAATGTGCTGGAGCATGATGCCAGCATGATGCCCCCTTCACATTTATGACTGCCCCCTCATATATGCCTGCCTTGAACTGGGCTTGCTGTGGTCTATTTAAACACAAAATTACCCCGTGGAGGGTCTCAGGGTGCACAGCGCTTCTCCTTTCCTCAATACCTGGCTCCCGGCTGGTACAAGGCTGGCGTTCACCGACTGGACCATGTCACTGCTGAAGTCTGCCACAGAACTTCAACACTACAAAAACAACCAGCGTCCGGACTGCATGGACATTCTAATAAAAGCTGGAATACATCGCAGATCAAACTCTCTGGTCCTACTCCTTTAATCACAGCCATTATCTACCACCCCCCAAAGCAAAACCCCTCTTTTCTATCTGACTTCTCTGATTTGTTGACCCAGCTATGTGCCATCTCATCTTCCATTATCCTCCTCTGTGATTCTTATTTCCACATTGACAACATTAACTGTAAATCTGCCAGGGATTTCCTGGGACTGCTGCAATCCCTCAACTTCACACAACATGTCAACTTCCCCACCCACAGTCGCGGTCACATTCTGGACTTGGTTTGCTTCATTGGTCTTACAATACATCACCTCGCCAGCCTCAATCTGCATATCTCGGACCACTTGGCAATCACCTTGGACACTGACATCCCTATCCCTACCCCAAAAGAGAAATGCAAAATATCTTTCAAAAATCTGTAATCCATCTCCTGCTCAGCTTTCTCAGCGTCTCTTGCTAGTGTAATGTCTGCCTCCCCTCCCCCACTCTCTGTTAATCCTTCCAACCTTGTCAGCTACTACAATGACATACTCGCCTCCTGTGTGTTTGAACCATTTCAATTTGCCTTCCGCTCACAGCACAGCACAAAAACCGCCCTCCTCAAAGTCACCAATGATCTCCTCCTCTCCTCAGACTCTGGTCACCTTTCAATTCTCATCCTTCATGACCTCACAGCAGCCACTGACACGATCAACCACGCAATTCTCAGGTCATACCTCATATACCGACATCTGTTCATCAGTATTAACAACTGCACTTCTTCCCTTGCCCCTCTGTCCCAAGGCGTCCCCCAGGGTTCGGTGCTTGGTCCCCTCCTATTCATCCTTTACATGTTCCTCCTTGGCAAAATCATTGTCAGTCATGGTCTCAACTTCCACTGCTACGCTGATGACATCCAGCTCTACATCTCCACTACATCTATCACCACTGAAACTCAGACACTCTGACCAACTGCCTCAATGACATCAAGTCCTGGATGCCAGCAAACTTTCTCAAACTGAACTGTGAAAAATTAGACATGATCATCAACGGTCCCATATCCCTCACCAAAACCTCTCACAGCTTCTGCCTCACCATTGACAATTCCACTCTGCATTCCTCTCCACACATCCGCAACCTCTGAGTCATTCTCGACAACAATCTCTCTTTTAAAAAACACCTCAATCACATCACCAATACTGGCTTCTTCTACCTAAAACACATAGCTCATCTCGGCCCATTGCCCTCCCACTCTGCTGCTGAAACTGTCATCCATGCCTTTGTCACATCCAGAATTGACCACTGTAACAGCATTCTTTATGGAAAACCATCCAAACCTCTAAACAAACCCCAACACATCCAAAACTCTGCTGCCTGTCTGCTCACCCACTCCAGATCCCACGATCACATCACCCCTGTCCTTCAGAACCTCCACTGTCTGCCTGTCCCACAAGGCATCCAATACAAAGTCCTTCCCCTCACTTATAAAGCCCTCCATAACCAGCACAGTGCTCACACTGTGCAGAGCAACAGGAAACAGAAAAAATATTTAAACAGTAATACAGCAATTATTTTCACTATTTAGTGCATTTAACTGTGCAAGCAACACGAAGCACAAAAGAGTTAATAAGGAAGCACAATTAATAATAGACATGTTTTTGACAAATGCAGACATGCAAAACAGCAAACAGGAAGTGACAAATAAAATACTACTATTATAATCAAAAGACCAAACAGACAATCACGTTGAGATCTGGGAAACTCCTCCTCCTCCACTTCTCCTCTCCTCAGTGTCTTTATAAGCTTCAGTCTCTCCTCTCCTCACACTCCAACCCTGCTCACCTCTCAGCTGGACAGTAAGGGACGTTTACACCACACACTGACAACATGCTGGGGACCCTCTGCACTCTCATCACTGCTCTAACATGTAAGGAGGCTGACTTACTGCAGCTTTGACCTCATGTTGGATTCATCAGTCTGTGTGTTTCTCTTGACTCCATGTCATCTTGTTGTTTCCAGGTGTGAGTGGTGTGACGGTGGTGACACAGAAGCCTCCTGTTGTGACGCTGAGGAAAGGAGAGACAGCCACCATGGACTGTAACCTGGGGACTGTTACTGATGCTGCTCGCTGGTATAAACAGATTCCAGGAGGAGTTCCTCAGTATGTGTTACATTTTTATCACACCTGGAGCTCTCCAGGCTATGGCTCTGGTTTCTCCTCTCCCAAATTCACATCTACTCATCAGTCAACATCAGATTACCGTTTGATCATCAACAATGTGGAGGAGGGAGACTCAGCAGTCTATTACTGTAAAACATGGGACAACTCTGTGAATGAATACGTATCACAGTGATTTACACTGTGACAAAAACCTCCTCACTAACTACTTCTGCTTTTTGACCTGCTGATACATCTTGACTGGCAGTGAAGCCATCAGTCAATGCTTCTTGTAACTTCCCCACATAGATATTAAAATTATGTTTCAAACTTCTAAACCCTTTTATTTTACTCACATAAATCTTCAGATCTTTCCTAATGATAGTCATATACAGTATGTCATGTGTACATGTTTACACAACACAGACAACATGCTCACGAGGGAAATTATAGAGAGTTTGCAGCAGATTCTCATTTGCTGATCTCAGTTGAGATTAATGTCATAAATCTTTCTAGATAATAAAATTTAAATCCTCTGCTGCACAGGTGGTGATAATTGTAACACAAATACTTTTTGCATTTAATAGTTATCCAGTTTCATTTTTCCGTCTTCATGAAGCGGGCGAAAGATCATCTGGCCTCAGAGTTACAAAAACTAAAGTCATGTCTTGTGCGAAAGCAGATTCAAAACATTACAACACAAAATGCAGTACAAACTTCACCTTTGCTAATCATTTTATCTACTAGCTCCTGGGTCTTCAACAGGGGGTCCTCAGAGTTATTATAGGGGGGGCACCAACCTCTAAATAATCTGATTAACTAATGAAAGTTTAAGTAAGCAAAATGTGTTTTAAAATCCACATTAACATGAATCTAACATATTATTAGCCAAGATAAAACAGCCTATTCATAAAAGCTATTAGTTAACAGTTCACAACATTTTTGACAGGCTGACTGTTACCTTGGAATCGTTTCATTTCATTTATTTATTTATTTGTACAGGGACAGTGCATATTTATGAACACTTCTGTAAATGTGCCAGTTTTAGCTGAGTAGCTAGTTTCCAACTGCAGTCCCCAGGCAAGGTGTTAAATGCCAGCTAAACATTACAATAGACATTTTGTAATAACAGTAAAATATACAACACATATGAAAGCACATGGATCAGAATAGAAGGCATAACCCACACAGTAAAAGACAAGAAGTGGCACATGAATCACAATGGAAAGCACATCAAGCACATTAAAAAACAGGAAAATAAGCTTCAGCCAGCAGGTAGGCTACATCAGGCAAACAGACAAACATAGTAGCCATGCAACATATTGGCAGGACACCAGGAGCAAAACAATACAGAACAATGCAAAACAAAATGGGTCCATGTCATTGGTTCGACAGCCCATTGGTTCGACATCCCATTAGTACGACTGTCCATGGTGCTGAATGGCTCGCGGCGGGCGTATGGTGCACCGTGACCGGCTTGAGGCGGAGCAGGCTCACGGCTTATGTGTTTGTCACTTTCTCTTTCATTTTAACCCACACCATGATCTTTTCCTGACCCTAACCAAGTGGTTTTTGTGCCTAAACCTAACCAGACCTTAACCACAGGGCATCATGATGATTTCGGAACGGACGTCAGAACAGTGAGTTTAATATGGTCGGAACAATGGGATGTTGAATCAATGAGCTGTCGAACCAATGGGCAGTTCCCAACAAAACGCAATGCACATTTAAGCTACATGTCAGCAAGCAAAACAGACAAGCAGATAGGCAGTCAGGCAGGCAACATGGAGGCAGAGATAATGCCAGCATGTGAGCTAGCTAACGCTACATCACTGTGCGGCACCTGTAATTATTTTTGCATATGAGCTAGTTAGCTGTAGAGTACTTTGATTACTTTTTGGAGTAACGTGTAACGTAACGCGTTAGTTTGCTGTCTGAGTAATCAAGTACTTGAGTACATTTTCTACAAGCCATCAGTTACTTCCGTTACTTTTAGAACGCTGGTCCTTCAGCTCTGAAACAGCAACAACTGTCTTTTGGTTCTAATAACGGAGATAACGTTAAACCGATCAGTCTGAAAGAAGCCACAGAGCTTGTGGCTCGCTATGTGGTCGGAGAAATGCTGCCATTGTCTATGGTGGAGTCTAAAAGAAGGTGGAGGAGGACTCGCTGACAGACAGGTCAGACTTAGGACTTGTATTATGCCTGGTACACGCTACACGACTTTTCTGCCCGTTCTGAAAGTCACTATGCCACATTACACGATTGTGAAGTCATAAAATCGTGTTGTGAAAACAAAAAGTAAATACATAAAGATACATTACATCATTACAACCTGAGAAGTCACATTTAACATTAAACTAAAGTCATGAAGGAGTATTTATTTGGTGTTATCAGTCCTTTATGGAAAAATACTACAAGACACTATTAATGTGTTAATAATGTGATACCACAGCTGGATTTCATATTTTAAGAACATAAACAGACTAAAATCAACATGAAGACGTGTTTAACAACAGAAGTGATGAAAAAGTTTATGATGTAGATCCCATACATGCTGTAGTTGATTCATGAATTAAAGAAAAAAAAAACAACTGTTGAGTGAAACTCCTCCTCCTCCACTTCTCCTCTCCTCAGTGTCTTTATAAGCTTCAGTCTCTCTTCTCCTCACACTCCAACCCTGCTCACCTCTCAGCTGGACAGTAAGGGACGTTTACACCACACACTGACAACATGCTGGGGACCCTCTGCACTCTCATCACTGCTCTAACATGTAAGGAGGCTGACTTACTGCAGCTTTGACCTCATGTTGGATTCATCAGTCTGTGTGTTTCTCTTGACTCCATGTCATCTTGTTGTTTACAGGTGTGAGTGGTGTGACGGTGGTGACACAGAAGCCTCCTGTTGTGACGCTGAGGAAAGGAGAGACAGCCGCCATGAACTGTAACCTGGGGACTGTGACTAACAGTGATGTTCGCTGGTATAAACAGATTCCAGGAGGAGTTACTCAGTATGTGTTGAAGTTTTATCATGGCCATAGCTCTCCAACCTATGGCTCTGGTTTCTCCTCTCCCAAATTCACATCTACTCATCAGTCAACATCAGATTATCGTTTGATCATCAACAATGTGGAGGAGGGAGACTCAGCAGTCTATTACTGTAAAACATGGGACAACTCTGTGAATGAATACGTATCACAGTGATTTACACTGTGACAAAAACCTCCTCACTAACTACTTCTGCTTTTTGACCTGCTGATCCATCTTGACTGGCAGTGAAGCCATCAGTCAGTGCTTCTTGTAACTTCCCCATTTATACATTTAAAGTATATTTTCAAATCCCAGAATCCATTAATTTGATTGTCCTATAAATTATCATGGCGGTACATGCCTATTATACAAACTCTTTTTATCCAGGTAAAGTCCTGATTTTTTTGTTGAAAACAAAATCATTTACAAAAAATATTATCTCTTGCTGCTCAACACAAAAGATTAGAAAGTGTGCAACAGTTTCTTGTTAAAAGAATAAAATCCGTGTTAAGACAATTCCTCTGTTGCACATGCAGTGATGATTATTATAGTTATGCTGCTGCAGTAAATATGAATCCAACTGTAGTGTTTCCACTTCCTTGGTAGCTACAAAGTTCATCTGGCAGACGGAAGATGAAAAAACAAAACAGTTTGTCAAAGAGTGCAGCTAAAACAAAAAACAAGTGAAGATGCTACATTTATCTGATAACATACCATCTATATTCACAGATTATTCATATGTTTTTAATAAACTAATCACAGGAGTCATTATCAATATGGAGCGTGTAATGACACTGATATAGGAGATAAGCTGTGTGAAGATAGAGAGATTACTGGTAAATAGTTTATTTCCTCTTCACCTTTTGATCATACAACACTGTTTAGTTCACATACAATATGAAAGATGAATATGAGCTGATAAACTGATGATGTCATTTGTTGGATGTTTTTGAATATGAATTGAAGAAGTGATTAAGGAAATCAGTCTGAGGGGAGTCAATAATAATCCTGCAAAGAACAGACCTCCAAATATCAACATAAACATTAATGTTGTGAAATATGAGATGATTAGTATGAAATTATTGAATGACACAATTTGAAACTTATGTACAGGTATATTGGGACACTTTTTGTAACTCTATCTAGTGATCGCATTCTTGTCATCAATTTGAAAAATAAACCAAGATATGATGCATTTCTGAATTCCTTAAGGTGTCTACTTTCTTTACGTGAAGAAATTAAATATGTATGATATTTCTACAAAGCTCCATTTCACCATTTTATCGTAGCTGACACAAAACTTTCTTTCAGTGACATGTTTGGTAATTGGGGACAGCCTATTTGGTAATTTGGGACACACTTTCATCAGTGTAAGTACTTTCTTTCAACTCTAATGACATATTTCAAAGAATATTTAAACTGATTTCTTGTTTTACTTAGCCTTAAACACATGTCCATGCTAATCCATGTTAAAATAATCATGGATCATGAATAAAAACATGGAATAAACAAAGTGATCATGTGTACTGTAGGCACCAACATTGCTGTGTTATTGGACGAAATTCCTTGTTATGCCACTACCTGCACACTGAATGTACTAAACAACATTTGGATTATGCAGAGGTTGAAAGAGAATACTGTTTCAGGACCCCAATATGCAGGAATAGTAAAATAGAATAGGCGAAATTACATAAATACCGCACGCAAAACTGCAAGGGATTAGAGTGAAGTGGATGTGTCTGTAAAGGGGTAACGCTTATCATACGAAAACATTTTCATTCAGGTATCTTGAAGTAAAAGAACAAGGGACCCCTTGCTTGTGCCCTGTTTTCCATGCTAAACGTTAGCCTGAATTTGGAGCACTATTTACCCCCCCTTACCGACAAGCTACCATGACATGGTTAATTTTCATGGTTAATGTTCCATATAACATAGCGTCACTCTAGCACAAAATATAGGCCTGCTGAATGTCAGCCTGTGAGTATTAAATGACTATAGATTTAATTTGCTGTAATGACGGTGGTTGTCCAAATATTAAGCTAAAACATTTCTAAGAATTGTAGCTTAATTATGCATGCAGGCACACGCACACATTAGCTAGCTCCGTCTTATTTTAATATCAGGCAAACCAGTGGCAGTGACAATATCTTTGCAGACTTATCTTAGCCAAACCTAATAACCAGTGCTTAATTTGTACAATCAGAAGTAGGGGAACACTTTGGGCCTCTGAGACAGCAGTGTTCCCCCACTCCCAAAAGTGGGGTACCCGAGCCACCTCACTGCACGACTCTGAATGGAATGGTTGTGACATCTAGTGTTGTCACTGTACCAAAATTGGGACCCACTGTACGATACCAGTGAAAGTACCATGATTCTGAGTACTATCATGATACCACAGCGAAAATGAGGCAGATGTGCCTTTTGTCATTTATAAAAAGATAAATCACTTTTCTATAATACATCAATGATATTTCAATGGAATAAATACTTATTGACTTATTCATACTTCAAAAACAGCATCAATAAGTGATTACATAGGGGGGATCAAAATAAAATAAATTAATAAAATAAAAATCAACCAGCCACCCTCCTCCCCTGACAAGTCCCTTCATAAGTAAAGAACAGTCCCTAAAGTGCGGTGAGGTTTGTGGGCCGTTACCTGTCACGGAGAGAGAAATGTGAATGGCTTGTTTCTCCTCTGACACTGCCACATACCTGTGTGCCGCCACAGGCTCGGTTGTCCAGGTACTACTGGGCAGTCATGACACCAACGAAAGAGGAAATTACTGGACCTGGAGTCGGACTTCTCTGTCGCGGTAAGACATTATGTTGCGCCACGGAGCTCACGGGATTTGCACAGGAGCGCATGGACACTCACCCTTGGCTTCTTTGCCTTCCAATCTTCAGTCCATAAATTAGTCTCTACTCCTCTGTGTAGGTATGTTACCGCCAGACACCTGTGCCTGCTGCAGCGGAGTTGTCCTTTCCTTATGTCATAGATTAATTGGCACGGTGGCGATCGGACAGCCTTATTGGCTACAAAGATGCAGATGAAAGGTTTGAATATTAATTCAAATTGTGGGCGTACTCAGTAGCGACTTATGATTTTAAAAGTAGCAAAGTAGATTACATGGTGTAAATTGTACTCAAGTATGAGTATAATTACACACTTGAAAAAAGTACAAGTACCCAAAAAATCTACTTAATTACAATAACGTGAGTATTTGTGATTCGTTACTTCCACCCCTGGGATTATGCGGTAACGCTTTAGATTACAGGCCGCAATTTACACCGTAACTATCGGGTAGTTAGGGTGTAATCTGTTGTACTAATGGTGTACCAGTGTAGTACGTACCAGTACATATATGTAGGTGCAGGGGAACAAGATGTTAAGTTATGGAATAAGGGGCTAACACTTCGAGAATTTACAGAGAATTTATATTATAGGTTTTTTTAACTACTGGGTACCTATTCTATCATAACAGGGTATGTGCGACCTGCTGATTAATAATATGGACGTTTGGGGGGAATTTACAGAGAACTTATACAATAGGTATTTTTAATTAGCCTACAGGGTACTTATTCTATTATTACAGGGTACAGTATGACAATAAAACTGAAAAATCGGAGGGAAGATGGAGGGAAGACTTCTGCAGCAAGTAATAAATCAGATGTGATTTTATTTCAAAATGACCTAATTACAAACAAACAGTCAGTCTACATTGTTCCTTTATATTTTCAGTGAGTAGCCTATACAACTACAGGGTACATCTGTGCGTTTACTTCAGAACAAAGGTCCAGGTGACAGTATGTTGTCATGGATACTGTTGGCGTCTGAAGACAGTCTCAGCTGTCGCTCACCTCACCAGCTTTACATTACTGGACGCTCGTTTATGACTTCATGACTCTGCTTGCCGTCGGCAGACAATTCACCACAAAAATACTGGTCGGTTGGACCAGTAGGCTATTTTTGTTGTTTTTGCAGATTTACTATGCTACACAAAACTTGAACTAAGGGGGCATTGCAAAACTCTGTAAAAGTACACCAAAGCATACATTTTTGTTTCCAAATATTTATTTGAAAACAAAACCATTCATACGGTCAATAAAAAACATTTTGTTAATACTCAAAAAACGAATGTAGCCTAATCTCAACAGTGACCGCGCCAGCCGGCGGGACTGCGGCTGAACCGCTTCCTATGTTCATGTGTGTGTGTGTGTGTGTGTGTGTGTGTATGTGTGTGTTTGTGTGTGTTTAGCAAAGCTACTTATAATTGGCAACACGGCGCAGCAGCAACGCAGCAGCAAAAAAACAAAAACAAAAAAAAGGCATTATAAAAAACCGACAAATAGTGTTAATTAATTGACATGAGACATTGGAGAGGCTGTCAGTCCTATTCTATAGTTTATAATATTTTTTTTTATTTTATCATAACTTCTCGGAAATAACTCAAAAATGCATTTCTGTGTGCTTCTGAGCACACGGGCAGCATAAACAATGAAGTTACATAACAGTCTGGCCGTTGCGACGCTTGGAGGGGCGCTGTAATCCTGGCGGTCCTAGTGATATAGCGTTCCTTTGTGAGACAGTCAGGTTTCTTTCCTGTAGCTCATTTAAGTGTTTATTGGCCTCATCTACCAACACCTCTAATTCCATAGGGTCGAATTTCACTTTGCGCTTTCTCTCCAAACTCGCCATGCTGCAAACCATATAACACGCAAAACCCTCATTTAAATAGGGTGTCTCCAACACGTTTGCACCTCTTGTCATTTGCGCAAACACTCTTAGTAAGTCACCCGCAAACCGCGGTTCAGCCCCACACGCAAAATTCTAGATTACGCAGGCAAATTAGTAGCTACATGCAAATTGGGATCTTAGTAGATCCGGCCCAAAGTGTTTTGTTTTGGGATTTTTTCACCCCCTTCTTCCTCTTCTAAGGAAGAAGGTGGATGAAGGACGTTTTTCTAATTCAGAATTATTACAACATTAAATCTGTACTGCAATTATTGTCATTATTTATTTATTTATTTTAATTTATTGTATAGGGCCTAATTTATTGTACAATGTGTCACTGGGTGACACACCTACACACTTATTTATGTATGTCAAAAATGTTTTGTCATCGTTACATAGGCTATACAACATGGGTTAAATGTATGAAATGCCATGATGACAACAAAATAAAGTATTGAAAAAAATAAGTGACACAGATTTGGTTAGGAAAAACGATAAAAGCAATGCCAATAAAAATAATAAGGCAACAGTACTCATGGATGTAGTACTATGTTGTTGTTTTTTAAATAAACTTGTGACCTATAACCTTTCACATCAGCGTCATCAAAGTTCAGTGTGATTTGAATGGGTATGCTTCATTAATATCAAATGACAGCAGGGGGTGACAGTGTTGTCCATCCATCCATCCATCCATCTTCATTCGCTTATCCGAGGCCGGGTCGCGGGGGCAGCAGGCCAAACAATGCACCCCAGACAGCCCTCTCCCCGGCAACACTTTCCAGCTCCTCCTGGGGGACCCCAAGGTGTTCCCAGGCCAGACAAAGACGAGATGTTGTGTATAAGGAAATAGAAGAAGCTCTCCTGCTCGCCCACACTTTGGCGTACAGCTGGTGAGATGAGCCAACGTACCTAACCTGTTTCCTGCTAACCAGAGAGATATACGGTGGGTAATAACTTGAATATATTTACTGGCACAAAACAATGTGGTTTGTGGCTCATGTCAACTGTAGCGTTAACTGAACAAATGAAAGGTGTTGTTGGAGCTCGCTAACCATTTACCAGCTACCGGACGTTCACATCCAAGCTAACGCCGTGCATCCAGCTAAAAGAGCAAAGCGTTAATGTTACCCTGCAGCTTTTACAACCTGACACTTAGGATTGCCTGTAATAGAATTTAAAGTGTCATTACATTCAATGCAATAGAATATAATGCATGTGGGTTTGTGTCTTACAGACAACATGAAACATGTTCAGGTGATTTTATTCACATAGGAACTTTCAGTAAGCTAATCTGCTAACGTTACTGTCCTGTCGTGCACGACAGCGCTTAAGTTAGCTTAAGACTCATCGCATCTGAGAAAGGAAAAGTTTAGGGGAACATAAATAATGATATTTAGCAGTGGATTCTCCTTTTTTGCACCACTTATACTTATTAAAGTGTTACTGTTAGACATCTTAGCAAAGGTCTTAACGCTGTTAAACACAGTTTAAGAATTTTGAAACCTTTATTTTGCTTATGAAAAAAGGGTGATTTCACTGATATTTATGACTCAAAAACCACTAACGTTATACTTAGACTTGTCAAATCTAGACTAAATTACTAAGGACACTTACTAAGACTCACTAAAACACAGTTTAAAATTTGTGAAACCTTTAATCTTTTGGGGAAAACTGAAAAAAGGTGATTTCACTTTTTTCCCACCCAGACCACATTAAACAGATTTGACAATGTATTTTAAAGAGATATTGTGTGATCGTATTTCAAAAGGTAAAAATATGTCTAAGTATAATAAGCATAGTGTTATTTGATCTGGACCTGGTCTAATGTGGTTGATGGAGAAATATCTGTGAAATCGCCCTTTTTCTGTTTTCATAAGCAAAATAAAGGTTTCACGATTCTGAAACTGTTTTAAGGCTTTTGCTATGATGTGTAACACTCTTTAATAAGTGTAAGTGGTGCAAAACAGGAGAATGAACCATTAATAATGTGTCCCAGAACTTTCACTTAACTGGGAATCGGAAGCTACAAATCACAAGCGAACTTTAGTGTTGTTACTGCGCTGGCTAAACTTTCCTCCTTTGAACTTATATACACTTATTATTGCTTTGCTGCCGATTAGCAGCATATCAAACATGTCCTATGCTGCATTTAGGTTTTGTCAGTAAAATAAAATAAAAGGGAAAGTCACTCGTGCTTCTGGTTTCATGCCTTATTGCTAGATGACTACTGTTGTTGCAAGCTTGTTCCACACGGTAATTGGAAATTAACTGCAACTTTTCCATTATTAATGTGCTACATATTTGTAATGGTCTGTTGACAAACTAGAAATTAGGTGCTGATTTTAGTTAGCTATAAAGTATTTCTTGTATAGCTTTACGTAGACCATTAATATTGTATTTATTCACATCTAGAGTGCCAGCGATGATGGCTTTGCGGCTGTGTGGCCAACAGTTTGATGGCTTCTCACCAACTGGGAGACATCATGGCTGTCAGAAATCCAGATATCTCAGACTATATATTATGGTTAAGAGACTGAAACTAACAGTTTTTCTCTATAGGCTCAACATATGGACAAGGTGCACCAGCTTCTTTCCCCTCATCTCAACCTCAACCATGTCATCTTCATCAGCAGTGGAAAGGAAGATGAAAAAGAAGGACAAAATGAAGCATTGCAAGAAAAACTAAGAAATAAAGAATTAAATGCTATCAGTTTACTTATTTTTAATAAGAAGTATGTTAAGTAAAGGCTCTAAGTTAAGGATGTAATATTTTGTTTTTATATGATATACAATGTACAATTTACATTTAGTGTTATAGCCCACATACCCTGTACTTACCCTGTAACTAAATGTAACTATGGGAACTATTAGTGCTTTAGAATAAGCCCGCATATCCTGTATTACCCTGTAACTAAATGTAAATGGGGAACTATTTTAGGGCTTTAGAATACATGCCCGCATATACTGTATTACCATGGAACTAAATGTAGCTATGGGGAGCTATTTTAGCGCTTTTTTAGAATACAGGCCGCATACTGGACTTACCTGGAACACTAAGTAAACTATTGCGGGAACATTGCGCTTTAGAAACAGTCCCGCAACCCTGTACTTACACTGTAACTAATGTAACTATGGGGAACTATGTAGCGCTTTAGGACACACGGCCCGCACCCTGTAATTCCCATGTAAGTAAATGTAACTATGGGGGGGGGGGAGCTTATTTTAGCGTTAGATACAGCCCGCATACCCGACTTACCCGTAACGAAATGTAACTATGGGGAGCTATTTAGCGCTTTAGACTTAACCCCGCATCCTTGTACTTACCCTGAAGTAAAGTAACTATGGGGAGACTATTTTAGCGCTTTGAGAATACAGCCAGCATACCGTACTGACCTGTAAACTAAATGTAACTATGGGGAACTATTTTAGCGCTTTAGAATTCAGCCCGCATATCTTGTACCTTACCCTGTAGTAAATGTTAACTATGGGGAGCTTATGTTAGCCGCTTTAGAATACAGCCCGCATACCCTGTACTTATCCCTGTAACTAAATGTAACTATGGGGGAACTATTTTAGCGCTTTCGATAACAGCCCGCATATCTTGTACTTACCCGTAAGTAAATGTAACTATGGGGAGCTATTTAGCGCTTTTAGAATACAGCAGCCCGCATTACCCGTACCTTACCCCCTGTAACTAAATGTAACTATGGGGTAGCCTATTTTACGCGTTTAGATAGAACAGCCCGCATGACCCTGTACTTACCCTGTACCTAAATGTAACTATGGGAGCTATTTTAGGTGCTTTAGAATACAGCCCGCCATGACCCTGTACTTACTTGAACAAATGTAGCATGGGGAAAGATTTCTAGCGCTTTAGAAGACAGCTCCGCAACTGCTTACCTGAATAAAGTAGCTATGGGG